>OX297854.1:27614789-27662834 GCA_946477585.1 Cheilosia urbana | reverse complement strand
TTCCGACAAATCGAGTGATTGCCCGTCTCTATGGTAAATTTTGTTTTTTTTTTTTTTTTCTTGGTCTGTGTGGTTTTGACGATGCTATTTATTAATAAATATATTTTCACTGTTTAGTAAAGGATGGTTAAATTTTAAGGGCCGATGTTGAATGTGAACCACACCTAAACATCAACCCCCTTATTAATAAAAAAATGTACACAAGTTACAACCCCCTTATTAATAAAAAAATGTACACAAGTTAGTTAGCTAGCAAACATAGCATACAAAAATTGGATATACTGCTGAGTAGCAAGTTGATAACTTTTAGACAGTGTTTATTAATACGGGGGCAAGTTATTTTCTGCATTTCATTTGATATTTCTCAATTTCAGGCTATCTCATTTTGAACTCAACCATGGAAAGATACACAATCGAGCAACGCGTTAAAGTTATTCAGGCTTATTATGAAAATGGGCGTTCAATACAAAATGCATATCGTGAACTTCGTGATTTTTTCGTTCAATTTAATAGTCCAAATGTGGAAAAAATTTGGGCATTTGCGCGAATGATAAATCCAAGAGTGATTGTCGAAAAACCAATGCACCCACAAAGAGGGACTGTTTGATGCGGTTTACGGGCTGGCGGCATCATCGGGCCGTATTTTTTCCAAAATGAGGCCGGTCAGGCAGTTACTGTGAATGGTGTTCGCTATCGTGAGATGATAACGAACTTTTTATGGCCCGAATTAGAAGATATGGATGTGGACGATATGTGGTTTCAACAGGACGGTGCCACTTGCCACACAGCTAACGAAACAATGGCTCTTTTGCGCGACAAATTCAATGGCCGTATTATCTCACGTCGTGGCGATGTCAATTTGCCGCCAAGATCGTGCGATTTGATACCGTTGGACTTCTTTCATTGGGTTTATTTAACAGAAAAAGTGTACGTCGATAAGCCAGCAACAATTCAAGAGCTAAAGAATGAGATAATTCGGCACATTAACGGCATAGAACCTCAATTATGCCTCAGCGTTATCGAAAATTTGAACCATCGGATGGAGGTGTGCCGCCGAGGTCGCGGCGGCCATTTGCCCGCAATAATTTCCTAAATAATTTGTGTTTCATTCAAAATCAACATCGGCCTTAAAACTTAACCACCCTTTACAAAGATGTCAAATCTAGTGATACAGGAATTTAAAAAAAAATTGATGCGACTATATCCAACAGTCCCGAAATATGTGTGTGTGTAAACACCGTGCGTGCGGTATGTGTGTGGCTTGATACACGTCATTGAGAAAAGAGAGAATTGTAATTACCGTATTCTTGATATTATTACAAAATAACAATAATTTCTTCGTTCTGTGCTAGTTTCGGTAGAATAGATACAATCGGATTGTGGTAGCTGAAGTAAGATATGTACATTCGAGACTGTAATCTATCTAGATTACATTTGAAGATTAAATTTATCTTGCATAAAATCAATAAATGGTTGAGCTTCTGAAGTTGCAAAATTGATATTGAAGTCTCCGCTTATGATCATTGATAAAGTATGATAATCTCCCTGCAGAATTCTTGAAATTTCTTCTGAGTACGGTGCAGGGACGAAATGGAGAAATTTTATTTCACATCAACAAAAAGCTGAAATTAGTATGCCCCAGCTCATAAATGTATGCAATGATAAAAACGTATGCAATGATAAAACACAGTGATGCATTCCCTGTCCCCGCAAGCTAAATGTGTGGAATTACTTCACCAGATTCCAAAAAATGTATGCAATGATAAGACACAGTGACGCATTTCCGTCCCCACAAACTAAATCTGTGGAATTACTCCACCAGATTCCTCACCCCTTGCGCGCAGTGCATTCTACACATCTGTCAGTTGAAAACAAGCGACAGATTTTATTGGTCGGGGTCTTCGCTCTATCTTGGGTTTTTGGTTTTTTGCATAAGATTGCTCGCCGTCAAGCAGCAAGTCTACAAAAAGTTGTTGTACAGCAGATAGGTCAAAACGAATACCTGCAAAGTCCTTACAAATATGTACCTATATAAGAAAATATTTAAGCTTCAGTTATAGGACATCCGACATCTATAGAAAAGTTGAACGGCGAATGAAACGGCGAACTCCACAGCTGATATTGATTTTTATTTTTTTTACATTTTAAAGTAATTTTTATTTGTATCTTTAATTAAACTTACATACTAGACAAAAACGATTAAATCTAATTTAAAGCTAACATTTGTCTTATTCTAGCTTACTGGCTACTAGCGAGCACTCTAAACTTAAAAATATCCTTAAAATTATTGCCTTTCGGCCTTAAATCTTTAATCCTTAAATCTCTTTTAATTTCCAAGAAACTTTATAAAACTTGGATTCTTTATTATTTGTTTTATTAAAACTACGTAAATCTACCTAAGCTACTTAACCTAAATTAGCAGTAATCAGGGTGGTGAGCAATCTTATCGATTGGTCACCATCCTGATCGCGTCCATGGTTGCCTGTCGTCCGCCAACAGAGGTTCATCCGCGCCGCCGAGAGGTCAAGCCTCGGAAGCACTCTTTCATGTTGGCTAGCCCGGCCCCTCCCAAGGACCCCCTAACAACTGATATTGAATTTGTAAAAGAATGACAGTTTGTGAACTGAATGTGAAAATGACACATTTGAGTAAAGGTAGTGTTCAGTTCGAAATGCGCTTAGAGCTACCTAAATCGCTTAGATTCTATAAACGCGAATATTTTTTTATGTTCGGGATTTATTTAAAAGTAAACTACACAAGTTTTATTTTAAAATTATGCAAAATTAAAAAAAGCATGCGTGTATGTCGTTTTTTTCCATTTTAAGGGCACTTCTCCCCATTTTCACATCTGGCATCGCTGCTTGTGACTCGGCCGCACAGATTCGAGGACAGCAATATTCTGCCACCGAACATAAAGGACAAATAAATAAATATCAGAGTTGCTACGAAAAAGGGGTTTCTGTTTGGAATAGGCAAAAATGCCCGGGATTAGTCTGAATGAAAAAAGTTTTTATCCACATAGACCCCACTACCATTTTTCCACTCAAGAAAGTGAAACAAGCTCTATTACAGATTAAGGTTTCCAAACAAACCCTGAAGTATATACGAAAATAGGGACAGAAACCCGATCCACCATGAACACAAATCCACAGCCAAGGAAATACTTCGGTTTGCAATAGCATGATTAATAAGGGTCCATTTGGGCAGTTGGGATAACTTTTTAGTTACGCTCCACCAATTACAACAAAACACAAAAAGAACGCATATTATTTATATGTCAGTAAATACAACCATGTAATAAATAAAAACAAGTTTCTGCGGAAACATCCGCACTGTTGTCCGAATCAAGAGAAATGGAGGGACTACAGTGCTGGAAAAAAGTTGTCAACTTTCATTCGGTACATAGTTTATTCCCTGGGGCATGATTCCGTCGACACCAACAAGGTACAAATTGTCGAACATTTACATTGGTATACGGAGGAAACTTCCCCTATGGATATGCGTTCATAAGTGACACACAGTTGTGCGAGGATGAGTACCTAACCAACGTTCAACTTCTGCCTGAAAGAAGGCCAATGATTCGATAATAACTCGAATAAAGTGTGACAAATAAACGGCACATTTATATCAAGTGACAAACCGTTGACGTACCTACATCATACATCCTACATTCATCCAACCGTATATCGGATGGGTTGTTGCCAAAGAGGAGGGCGCATACTATCTCCCTGGGGCCATGTAGTTACCTACCGATGAGCTGCAAAAAAAAAAAAGGTCACGTATCTACCGAATGGACAAAAGTTTCTTTTTGTTGCTGATGATAATTTTCACATTTTTATCTGAATAAATAAACGGAAATGATTTCCTAGCGGGGAGAGTTTTATTTGTTTGTTTCGTATTCTCTGTGTCACAATCTCCCTTTTTATTTTGTTGTCGCTTCCTGGGGGATGGAAAAATGCCATTTCTGGATTTCTGTACTCTGCCGTCCAATGGCCAGTGTAGTGCCTTCCTCTTGGCCAAATCGTGTCCTTTATGACCTGTGCAGTTGATTGTGTGTGATTTCTGTCACTATGCTGAAACGACAGCTTAAGCTGGTGAAAATTGAATAAGTTTGATGTATTATTTGTTTTCATGACTTCTGCAGGACTTTAATAAGGCGCACGACATGGGCTGACGTTTACGAAAGGGGGTTGCAGAACATTGACTTGAGATACTTGTGTGATGGCAGTAGTTTTCAAAGTTGACGCAGAATAGTGGAGTCGACCTTTGATGCAACTTTTAGCCTAATTTGAAGATGACTAATTTGCCGGATCCAAAAAGCGATCTAACAAAGTCCAGCACGATATGATGCAATGCTTTTGACATTATTTTCCAATTGATTGGCAATAAATTGTGGATAAGTAAAATTAAACGATGAAACGAAGGTGGAAGATATTTCATTGTAGCAGTAAGACTTACAATACTCCCAAGAAGAGCAAGCTCCAGCTTGAGAACTTTAACTAAAAAAAACTAAAAAATTAGCTGCAATCAAGTGCTTGGAAAAAGTCTCTATATAAACTACCTAGTAGCTACAGACTTTCATGAATCTCACGGCGGTTCTGACTAGTACACATTTGCTGGTTGCCGGGCAAGGGGTCATCCCAAGGAATTGTAAGACCGTTTCCTACCTTTTATCCTAAATATTACGTTAGACTTTACGGCCTGTAAATACGAACTTTTAATAAAGCTGGATGATATCGAATTAATAATCTTCAGGAAGACAAGTGGCAAAAACTCGATGAAGTGTTATGTATTTCGAAAGACTAAGTATCAGCCTTACAAAAGGTGTCACCACTGGACAAGCATGCAACAGTTCTTGGCGTATATATCCAAATGACCAGTCTCTAAGTCATTCAAATTTGAGTAGGTTTAGATTCAGATGGTTAGCCACAACAAGCTCAGTACTATTTTCTTTCAGTAGTTTTGCTCTATGAAAGGTGGTGGGCCTCATTTCAAATACTTACCATATTTTGCATAGTGCTTTCAACCGGCAGTTTATACCTATCCACTTACGTCCAGTACTGTACCCCCAGTACAGACATATATCAAGGCAAAAACTGACACAAGAATAACATTTTCAATGACCGATTTGTATAGAAGATGCCAGGCCCTTCCGTCTAATACTGCTCACATTAACTCAGTAGCCTTTGCAGGCATGATTGCGTTTTCTCTAGTATTAAGATAAAATGTTCGGAGTTAATATAGCTCTACTTAAGGTTTTGACTCAGCATATGGCCGTATAATATAGGCTGAAGAGGCTTAAGTGTTGATGCATCCAGACTCATATTAGTCCTATCTTTCTTAAGTTTTATTCCCTGTTATCAAGACCCTTGTCAGTCAATCAGTTGATTTATTTTTCTTCTGGTTACTTTGTTGTTGTATACGAGTTTTTTTGCTTTTAGCAAGTGGACACTGGACAAGTACTCTGATGTCTGAAGAGTTAAGCTGATAATATTATGAAGATCCGCAATTTGAAATATAAAGCGTCTGCGATAAAACAGGGTTCGAATCGAATGATTGGTCAACGAGCAATTTGACGTAATTTGTTTTTTTTTTTGGAATGTAAAATCAACTTAATGCCCAGAAAGTATAATATATTCAGCTCCTGCCTCCTGATCATGTGGGAATTTACCTGCGTAGATTCATCTTTCAATTAGTTCAGACTTCAAAAAGTTCAGACTTCCGACGGCGACAATGCCTCCCAAAAAACAAAGTAGGGGAGACTGGGTACGGTTGAAACAATTTCGCTTATACCGTCCATACCATTGCCGTTTATAAGCTAAGGGGTGATCAAGTTATGTGAAATGAAGGAGCATGTTTCTATGTATAAATGTAAAGTGTTTTTTGAGTATTCGGTGTGGTATCTTGCGTAGTACATCATATCAAAACAAAAATGAAAATTTGTTTCAACCGTACCCATACCAGGGTCGGTTGAAACAGTTGTTGGGGTCAGTTGAAACATGAACACAATCCTCCATTTTTACATATTTAATTAACTATTATTTTAAATAATAGTTTTGTTTGACAGTATTCATTACGTCATTGTTTTATATAGAATTAAAAAAAAGATACAGTATTTCTAAACAACAAAAAATTAAAGAAAACAAAAATCCAAAAAAAATCTTAATTCATAAAATTAATTGAAACTAAACAAAAGGAACATGACTTTAATTTCGATAATACAATCGATAAAATTCAGTTGTCGGAATATTTCGAATCACAATTGTGGCAAACATAACTATTGCAACCTTCTGTCCACTCTTTGTGAGCCCACATTTTACAGGTGACACATTTGTATCCAACTTTCACTAGATCTGCTCCCTGTATACGTTGACAAGCAGACAAGGCAATAAAATTCCTCTTCTTCTGAATAAAATAAAAATAATAGAGCACTGGAATGCTGCATTATTATTATTATTATTTTTTTTTTTTTACTTTCGTAAATTTCATTTTCTTTTTTAAACCTTCCAACCATTTCTTAGCTTGCTTAGCTGGTTTGTTACAGTCTTGCTTCATGATCCTTTTTTATTTGTTCTTTCTCTGGTGTATCGGTGTATATTGTAGACTTTCTGGTTCTTCTAATTTCGTAAAAATAATATCTAATATATAAAATTATCGTGTCACGGGGTGCGTAGTTGAACTCCTCCGAAACGGCTCAACCAATTTTCGTGAAACTTAGTGTGTATATGGGATAGGGTTGAGAATCGGACAACATCTATTTTTCATATCCATGAATGTTAACGGTGGTCCACCACTAAATTTTTTATTTTTTTTATGGGGAAATACACTTTGAAAAAAAAAAATGAATAATATAAAGTAGTGACACTTCAAATAAAAAAAAAAAATTTAATTTAAATTTTAAAAGAAATTGTTGTTGTCAATTATTTTAATTATTTTCCAGGCAAATTGTTGTTGTCAACAATTTTGAATTTTTTTTTTTTTAATATACCTACCTAAAAAGTTTGTTCTTATAAATTATGTTTACTATGTTACATTAAGTAACTTTTTGAAATGAAGTAGATAGGTACTTTGACTATACAAAGATGATATTATGGCCGACGATATTTTGCATCGAATTCGCACTGTGACATCGGATAATGAACTGGAGATGTCAGATGAAATGCGCAACAAAGCTTTGATTTTGATCGAGGATATGTGTCTGCTCATGAGTGGCGATTTGTTGTGCAAATTGGGGATGCCACAGCCAAATCATTCAATTCAAGACGCATTTAATCGAGAATTGGAGCGAGAAATGGACTTCGATCGAATCGCATTGAGTCAAACTGTTCAAACAAATGTGCCAATGTTGAATCAAGAATAACAGAAAGTGTACGATGAATTGATGCAAGCAGTCGATAACGAAAATTGCGGAACTGGAAATAGATTTATGATTTCACTGATTTTGGATGCAATTCGTTCGAGATCTGAGATCGCTTTGGCCCTAGCCTCTTCTGGGATAGCGGCTACTTTGTTAGAAGGCGGTCGTACAACTCATCCTGCATTGAAATTGCCATTGAATCTGCAAGTGGAAGAAGAACCTACGTGCAACATTTCAAAGAACACTGCGATGGCGAAAGTACCTACGGCAGCAATGTAAGATTATGATATGGGACGAATGCACAATGGCTCACAAACGTGCGTTGGAGGCCCTGAATCGTACTTTGAAGGATTTACGTCATGTTAAGCGACTTTTCGGTGGAGCAACGATCTTGCTTTCAGCCGATTTTCGTCAAACACTACCTGTCATTTCGAGATCAACTCCGGCAGATGAATTGAATGCTTGAAGGCGTCTGCTTTATGGCGATACGTCAAGAAATTGCATTTGACAACAAACATGCGAGTTTCTTTACAAAATGACCAGTCCGCTGCAGAGTTCTCCAGGCAATTGTTGGCGATGGCAATGGTGTGATTCCAGTAAACTTAATTACCGGCCTGATTGGGCTTCCACAAAATGTTTGCAGTTTTCCCGAATATCGCTCAGGATTATATTGACCATGATTGGCTGAGTGTAAGAGTGATTTTGGCTGCGAAAAACAACGTCGATCATTTGAATTTCGCCATTCAAAACCAAATCGCTGGTGAGTTGCATTCATACAAATGAAATCAGTCGACTCCGTGATGGAAAACGAAGCCACCAACTATCCCATTTTGTTGCGGAACCTAAATGAACCAAAACTTTGTAACGGTACGCGTTTGATTGCGAAGAATTTAATATCAAATATGTATTATGCAAGCAACGATTTTTATTGGAAAATTCAAAGTCGAAGATGTTCCTTTCCGCGGATTCCACTTATTCAGAACGATTTGCCTTTCGTATTTAAGCGTCTTCAATTCCCGTACGTCTCGCTTTTGCTATGACAACTAATAAGTCGCAAGGACAATCGCTGGATGTGTGTGGCATAAATCTTGAATTTCACTCTCGCTCTCGCTTTGTACGTGTACGAACCCGATAATAGGAATAGAACAAACAAATTTGTGTAGGTAGGGTAAATGTTTCAACAGTGGATCAGAGTACACAGTGAATAACTTGCTCTCATAATGTCGCTTTTTATTTTAAAATGTATCTTGAAATTAGAAAAGAACACATTTTGACTTCCCCTCGCAACTATCAGTCTGCGCGATCACTTTTTCGAAGGTGGTTATTCTCATGACTTTGTGTTTTCTGCATATGTAAGTATTTTTTTTCTGTTCTATTTTTGATCTTTTTAAAAATGTGTGTACCTACCATAAAGCACTTCAGTGAAAAAGCGGTAGGTTGGCCGACAAGTATTTGATTTTATTTATTTATTTAATTTTAATATAACTTTTGATACGAAAGGTACGGAAAAAGCAGGATGGGTACAGTTACATATACAAAAAACTGATTCGGGTACGGAACGTTCGATTTTTATGATTTTTGGTTACAAGGAAGGACTTATGCTACCTTTTGTTGTGAAAACAATACTTTATTTGGATTAGTTGAATTTTGAATTCTTTGTATGTTCCGGGCTTACCTCTACATAATTTGGATTTGAAAGTCGACTCAGTTATAATTTTGTTGCACAACATTAATGTACCGAAACTTTGTAATGAATCGCATCTGATTTAGTGAGAAGGATCTCAAATCAAATGTCATGCAAGTGATGATTTTGAGGGGAAAATCCAAAGCAAACACTCTCATTCCACAGATTCCGCTTATTCAGAACGATTTGCCATTCGTACGTAAGCGACTTTCCCGTGCGTCTCGCTTTCACCATGGCAAATAATTTGTTGCAAGTATAATCGATGGATGTTTGTGCATTTGTAGAATCAATCTTGAATTCCCATGTTTCTCACATGGACTTAGTGAAAAGCGAAAGGTTGGCCGATACGTCAACATCATTGCGGTTTGATTGAAACAAATCAACATTGCTATTCGTCGTTTAGTTCTAAGACATTTTATAAGTTTTAAAAAAGGAACTTTAGTTGGCCGAATTACATAAAGTAGCAAGTGCATTGTGCATGCTTGGAATTATTATTTTCATTACAATAACAAATTTGGGCGGAACGAAGTTTGCCGGGACAGCTAGTATAAGAATAAAAAAATAATTAAACATATTGTTTCAACCGTCCCCTGAAAAATTGTTTCAACCGTCCCCAACCCCCCTTTAAGTAAAAAAAATCTATAAAGTAACGAAAACAACACTGACACATTTAAACTAGTCGTCATGATGTACTCTACACTCCTTACTGCATACAAAAAAAATACGCACAGCAATCTCGCATGGATAGAAACCCTAATAAAATGAAAAATAACCGAACAAAAATACTTACTTTTGATAGTCTAAATATAACACAAGCTCTCACTTACAAATGAACCGCTGAACGAACGATGCATTACTGCTATTCGTCTACGGACTTGTTTTTGCTTCATTCACCCCTAATACTCATAGACGCTGCGCGTATGGCTCACGAGATATTCGTGTTGTTTCAACCGTCCTGTGTTTCAACCGAACCCAGTCTCCCCTACCTATCCTAATTAATATTTATAATGATGGCGTCACTCTCGAGGCTAATATCATCAACTAAAATCACCAAATCCTATACGATACCAGCGCAGCTAATAAAAACAGGCATCTAGATTTACTGCCTCATTTTCATAACGAAAATCAGTTCGGTCATAATAGACGTTCCATAGCCACATATGAACTGCGAAATTAAACTTTAATCAGAATTTCTACCTAATTCACACACGATTTATCATAGAAAAATTAAAGGGATTCCCAGATCCCAGCTAGCTAAATACAATTCGTCCCCCGCGTACCGTCTGGCAATAAGTTTCCCTCGTATTTGTTTATCTGGATGAGCTAGCACGCGCTTCCCCTTCCATTGCGTCACCAGATTGCTGAAGGCCGAACATAACATTAACTCGGTATCGATTACAGTCTTTCTAGCATTCGGCGAGCTATTACAATTTATGACTTCTGCCAGCGTTGCCAGTTTCGGGGTTTTCCCCCCAGATTAAGGCCCCAATTACAGCTTTCATTAAAATGCATCATTGAAAATTTTGATTTACGATTTTAAGACGATTAATCAAACAATATTGGCTTTACTTGGTATCAAAATAAAGCTAATCAATTGTGGATTTTTTTTTACGAAAAAAACAACTTAATTCTCATGAAAACTTTTCTTTAAATCCACTTTTATTATTTCACTGATTGAAATTGATTTCAATGAACAGCTGATTTTCGTTCCTCTTATTTGGAACCCAATCGTTTCACTGATGAGTTTGATTCTCTTTCTGTTCTCAGCTGTCAGTTTTGCTTTCAATGATCAACTCCAACCTCAAAACCTGGAAATGTTTATTGCAAGTTGTTCTTTTGTACTGTAACTTTTTCTTTTTTTTATTAAACTGAGCATTTTCAATAATAATAATAACATTTTATTACAATTTATTTCTTTTATGCAATCCCATAATTCCGATTACTAAACAGTTTTACTTGCTTTCCGATTTTTGGAGTTTTCTCTGTTTAGTTTCACTGACAGCAACTTTTCAATGATTGCTATAACTGACTTGTCAAAAAAATTGAACCATTATTCCACTGATTTGTTCCAATGATGTTTTTAAATGATAGCTATAACTGGGGCCTTAGGGTTTTTTTTTTTTTTTTTTTTGTCGACTGGGGAACATCTGGGGTACAAATTATTTAGGGTGAAATCTGGGTTTTTTTTATACATTTTTATTGATTTGTGTTTCGTTATACATATAATTAAAAAATTAAATTTATAAGTAAGTAAGAAACGCTGAGTAAGTTAAACTTAAAAATAAGGTAGCGTAGATGTTCTGTCCACAATCAAAAGAAACAAAATTAAGCATGACAATCGAGGACGATATAAATGTGTGTGTATTATTTTAAAATGCCTTTAAATAATATAGGTAGTACGATCCTCAAAAAACTGTGTTTGCAGTGAAAAATATTTGCTTCTCCAAAGATATTGGGCTGTTTTTGTTTACGAAAAATTCGTTCGAACTTAGCCTTTAAAAATGAAACTGATACGCGGATATCTGCGACCAAAAAAAGTTTTCATGTGAATGAAGTGTCAGAAACTACGAATATTCGCGTGGTCGCAGTTCGCAATTCGCTCTCATGTGAATAGTCCTTTAAGTCGTACATAAAACATGTTAAAAAAAAAATATTTACAAAAATCTGTGAAGAACATATTTTGTCCGTCTGGCAACGCTGCTTTCTCTCGGTTGTGCTGTTAACTCATCAATTCGCAACTCTATGAGGTTTCACGAAGTGCATGTTTATCATAAACAACCGCCAAACCCAACACCTACGCTATGCCATCCCCACCGTCTCTTCAAGGATAAAATAAAACGGAAACATTGATGTAAATTTATTACCTGCAAAAAGAAAAATTATCTTAATGTAAACGAATGAATTTCCCTTTTGATGAGAGAATGTGATGTCTATGGCTATGTTGTGTGGTTCGAGGGTGGGGCGGGGCTGTAGCCTTAGAAAAAAAAATCACTAAAATAGAAGAACCGGAGAGAGAGATAGATAAAAAAAAAATATGTGTTTCCTTCCCCGGGGATGCCATATCCTATCCATATTGACAATGTCGGAGCGGAGTGCAGAACCCAGAATCATACACTCTTTTAAGTCCATCCTTCAAAAGAGTACGAGTACCCATCATGAATGAGTATGACAGTGGAATTAGTTAAGTGATTTTGTTGTCAACAATGCCGGTTCTACATGTCAGCTGCCGGTGTAGATATTATACCCCTGAGAGTAGCTAATCGATGACATTGTCAAAAAAAAAAAAAAAAATCCTTCCTGGAACGAAGCGACTTGAGTGACAACCTTCAGAGATCGCATTGCTAATTCATGGGGTCGGAAAGAGACCGACAAACGTGATGTTTCTACAACACACTGCCCGAGGTCGTTGTCGGTACGGTACCATGTGAGCATATGAAATTTTTAAGTGAATTTTTGAATATCATAAGCTCTTTGGAAGAGTTCATTTGCATCTTTATTACTCGCGAAAGAATCACAGACTAGGTGGGTAGGTACGCTCAACGCTCAGGTTTTGAGTATCAAAAAAACAAAAAAATGTACGCATTTGTATGCAACACGTCTGTCTAGCTGGGGAATACTCATACGGTAATGTAATCTGGGTAATATGCGCCGTGGATAGAGTGTGAGATTTTCCCGGGATGAAATTATATTCAGTTATCTATATGCATTTGGGAGTGAATTTGCATGTAGGTTGGCTGACGAATCTCAAAAGGACTAGCTGAGAACTAATTTTGTATAATAGAAAAGAAAGGGTTTCACTAGTAAAGCGATGAGCAGTATGGGCCCGAAAACGAATGGCAACACCGGCCATTCAAGTGCCTTGCAAATGTTATAATAATAGTAATTAATAAAAAAAAAAAAAAACCGACCGACTGTAACTAATATTTGTGTGAAAGTTTTTGATTTTGCTTGTTTTTTAATTTATGCTTTTAGATTTATTTGTTTAGCCATTGACGCTCCGGGAAAGAATACCAATTTAATGCCACCTCACTCTTCAAAATCGGTCAAGCCGCTTGGGCTACAGAGCGTCACGTAGAAACGTAGGTATATAGGATACGCGCGAAACACATAACCCTCCCTCTGTCCAGTCGGGTAAAAAAGACTCTGGCTTTGACTGCGAAGCGAGAGAGGTGTGTTCTTAGTCTCGAGAATCAGGAGGTCACTAAATGTGGGTTTTCTATTTTTTTTATAATTTTCCCACTGTAAAAAAAGCAGTAGGTACTTGTTTTAATAATCGCGACGGAACACCGGCCGTAAACAGATCGTGAAGGGTTCAAAACACAAAAAAAGGCCATAAATTGAAGCCAAGAATAACGACTCCCTTGCTTAAGTTTTGTTTTTTTAACAGAACGATGTGACCAGCAATTTTTTTGGCTGAATTGAGCAACCTTTTCTAGACAGTTGTACTATGAGATCTTTTTTAAACGTTCACATGGGCTATGGGACCTTACGATTATTTTTTGTTTTTCCGTGGTTCAACCTGAGAGTCGTCACTGTATAGTTAACAGGACCGCACATTTACAAGTGAATAGGCTCCTTGAAGGTCAATTCAAAACTGTAACAAAGAGGACACCTTCGGCAGTACAATCGAAAAGCATACCCTACACGAAAATACGGCTGGAAACGGACTCGGGCGACTCTACGTCTACATTGCTGCGAGATGTAACGCTACCATTGGAAGCTACAAGCTGATCTCCGCTCAAAATTGTTACATGTCTGTTACCAGTTCAGCAGTCTGTTGATAAAGTGGCTCCTCCAGTATACTCCGCCTCTTCTCCTCTAGGCCATCCAAAGTCCAAGCTGCCTTTACAGCTTCAGTTATGAATATTTGGGTTTTGGAAATCCATCTAAAAAATCAATTTATTTTGAGAAAGGTTTTTGACAAGAACACGTGGCAAGAACAAATTCCAAAAATTGGTATTCAAATGCGAGGAGGGAAATACGTTAATAAATAAAAACAAAAAGTCCGTTAGAAGGCTAGTTTACAAGGCTACAAAAACTCGCGTGCATCGATATGTCTATGGTACCATGTGTAGGTACCTCCTAAGCTACGGTTACAGTGGATGTGGATGCAATTTTTAGGTTGTTACAAAACCGGGTACAGTAGATTTTGTTCGTTAGAAACCGCACAAGCTCGTCAGAAACAATCGATCGTTCAAGCTTGTTGAAGCGTCCGTCATCGTCAGAACTAAGTATGGACAAAGAAAATTAATTAATGTGGTATTTAGAAAAAGGTATTCGGAGGATATTTATAACATTGCGCATCCACTGTAACCGTATAGTGTTATGCAATCGCAACCCAGTTAGTCTTCGCAAATAGGAGAGATTAATAATATGGATCACACCAAATAAGCTTCCTTTGGCTTGACCGCATAAGAAGTCGTGCTTCGACTGGATCTTCAATACAGTGATCTCAAGCACGGGTCCTTAAAAAACTCCACAATAAATCTTAAAGGTAAGAAGAGGGATCTAAAATTGATTCCAGAATATTAGCCTGTATATTTATCGATTCAAGCTTAAAATGCCTATGTCAATGGTCAGAAGTTTTAGAGGCTTTCAAGTTGAAGTCCATGCTATACACGAATTTACGAGCAACATAAAAGGTGCGTTCATATAAACTGGCAGCTAAGTAGCGCTTTGAGCTCCAAACGCGAACCTAATTTGCTCCATATCGGTCCTTCAACACCCTGCAAGACTTAAGCAACAAAAAATAAATAAATGAAGTGCAGGAGAAAAACATGAACAAGCTTTCTAATTCCGCAGCAAAAACAAATAAATTATTCAGAGAGCAGGGGCTCCAGAAAATCTTAGGTCTGCAATTCCAAAACCGGCAAGTACGAAGCCCAATTCAATAGCTACTTATGTTTTGATTTGAAAGGCCCCTGGCAGTGGATATTGTACTCAAATCTTAAGCTAGCAGATCTGGCATAAACGCTTTTACTTTTCTTCCCTGAACCACAGCTGACGAAAGTCAGAAATAATTCCACAAAAACGTCTGCTGCAAACATAGATTTTCGACAAGGCCATGCTCTTTCGTGTGACTTTTTCCACCATAATATTTGAGGCAGGAATTTTTCGAAACTCACAAGTCAATTACGATAATCCGTAGAAGAGATTGCCATCATTGACGAAAACAATTGGATAGAAGCTGCAAAAATGTGTTATGTTCTAAATATCAACAACACGCTCATCAACATTTTAGAAGTCTGGCGGAGAGCTACTTTTGCTGTTTTATAGAAATTTTTATAAGGAGGATCTTTTGGGTCCTGACCCAGATTGCACAAAAGCAAGTCATACTTACGAGTTTATAAATAAAAATATCAGCGTTTTCCGGCGAAGATGTCAACTCAAAATCCTCTCCCCAAACTTCAACTTTTTGCAACCCCCTGCTAATTGGTTTACAACTCAATTCAAGCTCAGGCACACGGCACACCCACTTCCATTGTGGTTTCCACTTGCCCTGCACCGATTTCTTGTTAACACAATTTTCGATAATTTAAACGGCCATTACTGCGGAAACAAAAACACCCACCTCTTAGACGTTCATTGCTTTACATTTGCACAGTCAAATCACATCTTACCCATTAACTTCTCTTAACCAACACTCGTTCCCTGCTTTATGTCCTAGGTCAATACCACCATTACTGCACGTTCCACTGGTACCGCACTAAAAACGAAACAATTCAGACCACGTGGCAGCAATTGTGCCATTGGAAAACACACAAACACCTGGCACTACTTTGGCCACAACCAGTGCTGCCGCTCAAGCTTGTCCGATGGCTGTAAATGAAAGTATTGCCAGGGAATTAATTGCCGCCCAGACTCTTACGGGGAGGTGAAATAATTACATCTGCTATAAGGGTAGTATTCCCATCCTTCTGCTTCATCTATACACTCCTTTATATAGCTGCTGCAATAAAAACGTCCTCGAAAATCGTTGAACCGAAAATATGCAGAGACTGTTCAAATGGGTTTCAGAAAAAAAAAAAAAATAGTCCTTGGGCCTTATACCCTCCTTACAGTGTCAAATACGCGTTTGGTAATGTCTACGGCACGATTTCTAACTATTCCAAGTCACGTTATTTCTTAATACCTCGCAGGCCCCAGCTCCAGTCCGCTTTGCCATTGGTTAAAAATTAATGCAAACGAAAGGATAACGCTAGCTGACAGCAGAACAATGAAGGTGATGACTAACGATTTTTTCTTTCGCTATAAATGTAAAATTCGTGAACTAAATTTGGAAAAAAAAATCATGACCTGGGTACCAGACGAGCTTTTGCATGCTACCAGTTTATGTAGATTGTGTACACTTTCGATGCGATGATGCATCGTGTGGAGCTGCTTTGGCCTGACGCCTGACATAATTTGAATACATAATCTGCTGGCAGAGGATGCTTTGCATATCCTGAAGCGTTGATGAAAGCCGCATAGAATGGATGGAATATTTTCAGTATGCGAGTATGGGTGATGCCATTATCATCAACACAGTCGTTAGCATCATGTGTTGCGTCAATTAGTGTGCGCTGCCGACAAGTGTACGATGGGCGGTGCAATGGGTGGCCCGTCAAAATTCTTCTGTTCACAATATTTCAAACGCAGAGATGCGTGACTTTTATATGATAAAGGAGAATGTTTTGATTTTAGGGCATAACCTGGGGCGGGTGAAGGTTAGCTAGACAAAGAGAAGTCGAGGTCGTTGGGGTCTGTGTCCATATAATTGTGATTATTACTGGTACCGTGTAGTTACTCTAAGGCGGGTCAATCAAAGTCTGATTATGAGGGGGTTCGTGTTGGTAATTAGGTGGCGATGTTGCGGATACGCAATGTGGGTTGAAACATTTGCTCATCTATATTTTGTAACGGTTATCTGACACCTAGAGCGTATCTATAGGTTTGGCTATCTCACTTCCTCAAGTGATATATGTTTGAATATTTGTTGGTTGGATTTTGAGGCTCACTTCGGTAGTCGAAGATAGATCACCTACGAGCTACGATTATCTCAGCTTAGTAAAGTGTAGGATGTCCATTTCTGCATGGCATCTTGAATACGGAAAGGAAGCTAAGCAAAATTTTCGTAGGGTACCTACTTAGTTGGTGAGTGGAAATTAAGAAACTCAATTTCAATCTCGTATAAATGGTAACCAAGCTTGGTACAGGTAGGCGCAGTAGCTTAGTGGTTAGTGTGTTGGACTGCTATGCGAGGGGTCGAGGTTCGAATCCCGCAAAAACCCAAATTCCGACCTAGGGTTTTTTTTCACTGCGCCACCTCTCGCGAACGTCTGACAAACATCCGAGAGTATAAATGTCTTGAAAAAGCTTCTCAATTAGCCATTTGGAGTCGGCATAAAATTGTGGATCCCTTCCATTCGTTCCAAAAATGAAAAACTCACACAAAACGAATGATTGTGAGAAGCTAGGCCTAGGGTCCCTCCGGGCCTGTTGCGCCAACTATTTATTTATTTTTAAGCTTGGTACACTTTTGATTCATCGTATGAACTCCATTTGGGTATGATGTCGGAATGCTTTAGGCTGAACCTAGGCCTCACCGAATAAGCTTCTCCAACTAGAACGATCCTAAAACTCTGCCCTTAGTTGTGTACGGGCGATCATCCTGTACCTGCGTTTGCCACCGAAGAAAAGGACTTCTTCGAATCGAAAACTCTTCAAGCCAGTCCTTTACCTAAGATTACACGTGTCATTTTTCGCGCCAAATTTTGACATGCCATTATGACAAACTTTACTTACTTTTGATGGCGCTACAGTCCGGTGTGGACCAGGGCCTCAACCAACATTCCTCTCCAGCCAGCTCGATCCCTAGCTAGCTGCCGATAGTTTCGCACGCCAAGTTGGTTGAGGTACCCTTTCCTTTGGTGTCGATTCGAGTTTTTTGCGGGCGGGGACGCTGATTACCATGCGCTCAATATGACCCAGCCTCGTACAGCTCATCGTTAAACCTTCTCCTCCATACACCTTCGGCATAAACGGGACCGAAGATCACACGAAGAACCTTTCGCTCAATGCAACCAAGAGAGTATTTATCCACTCTAGAAAGTGCCCATGCTTCTGCACCATATAGTAGGACTGGGATGATGAAGCTCTTATATATAGCGTCTCCTTAGTTGCTCGTGAGAGGGGTTTGCTTCTCAATTACCACCCAAGTCCAAAGAAGCAGCAATTGGTAAGGGAAATTCTTCGTTTTATCTCCGCATTTGTCGTTTTTGGAGTTCACTAGAGAGCCCAGGTAGACAAACTCCTTTACTACCTCAATATTATATGCGTCTATTGTGGCATTTTGAACAAGTTGCCGGTGTTGCGTGTCCCATTTCGTTTTGCTTTCATTGACCGCTAGACCAATCTTTGCCGCTTCTGTCTCATAACTGACGGCCCGCTGCTTTCTTCAATGTCGTCGGCATACGCGAGTAGTTGCACAGACTTTTGAAAGATTGTACCATTGGTGTTGGCTTGAGAGTTACGTACAATTCTTTCAAGTATGATGTTAAAGAAGTCACACGATAGTGACTCACCCTGTCTAAGGCCTTTTTTGATATCAAAAGCGTCGGTGATGTTCTTACCGACTTTTATGGAGCAGCGAGAGTTCTCCATAGTCATCCTGCACAGCCGGGCGAGCTTGTCAGGGATGTAAAAACTATGACAAACAGTGACCTAAATTTATCACTACATGTGATCGTGACTGCCTCAAGAACTCACCTTTCCTTTGGTCCATGTTTCATGCAAATAACGCCCTAATAGGGACGACAACAAATGGAAACGTTTGCAAAAAACTGTTAAAGTAAAAGGTGTAGTACCCATGGATGTGCGACCAACATAAAAATGCCCGTGGCAAAAAAAAAACGTGTACGAAATTGTAAAAGTATTTGTACACAATGTCGAAACTCTTTAATAGAGAAGAAAAACTTATTTAATTGTTTTTTATATTTTTCTTGTTGAAGTACCTATCTACTTACATAAGAAACTTATATTTGAGCGGGTTGGTAGTAAAAGCTTTACAACCGCCAAAGAGACAACAACTAAAAAAAGAAAATATCATCACGAAATCGGATAGTGGAAAGTTTTCTCATTAAATTTGTTTCTTTCTTCTCTATAAAAAAAAAACTCTACTGCTGGATCCTGGCTGCGGGAGTGGATAGTTGTGCATCATCTCCGACTACTTTTTAATTCGAGTCGATCATCAATTTGAGTATATATAAAAGTCAACTGATGAAGAAAGTTTCACCAACGATGACAACAAAAAGGAAAGGTGTAAACTCTTTGTAATCTTGGAATCCTGTTTCTCTTTTTGTTGCTTTCTAAAGTGTCTTTCCTTTGGGCGCTTTACACTACATAAGCTTTTGGTCCTTCAATATACACATATAGGATTACTGGGGGGGTTTATATCAGTGCTTTAAAATTTACCCAACACTTTTTCTGGAAGATCTCTTTAAGGATCCCCATTCATGTGCGTGTGAATAGGCTTAAATACTGTGATAATACGACAACAAAAACAATAAAATATTTATGACACTTTATTAGAAAGAGGTGAAGAGAAAGGACATGAGTTTAAAGAGACCAAATACATGACTGGTTTTTATGGGACATATGCTATAGTCGCAGGATATAAACAGACAAGTACCCAATGCTGTTCACAAAATTGGTTTTTATATTTGCCTTTCAGATCTACATGAAAGATGGCGGAGTTAAATTTTTTGCACTTTTTTAGGATACCTTTGCCCTTGGGTAGTAGAAGACACTTTGCCAAGTCAATTGTGATAATCGGCTTACACGATTTTTTTTAGCGATAGCGATTGAAATACGAGGTTGTTAAGATGATGGGTTTAAAAAAAAAAAACAACGTTATACCAGTCCGTGAGTGAGTTTTATCCAACTTGAAGTGAGTATACAAAATTTAATATACAAATGTATCTATAGTAGGTATATCAAATTCGTTGTAAATTTAGTTGTTAGCTTCATGTCTTGTGGAAAAATTTAAAAATTATCTTCAAACTTCCACTTATACCGCCGTACTAATAACAATTTTTAGACTCGACTTTAAATTTACGGAAGCTCACAATTGCGAAATTTTTATGGAAAATATAGCCTAAATATGCTAAAATTTAGAGCCGGAACTAAAAATGTTTATCGGTAAGGCCCATAATCTTTTGAAGCTGTCGAAAGATCATCCATTAGGTCACTTCTGATTTCAAAATTTTAAGGAAGTCGTTCCACATTCCAAATCTTTTGAAACGTACTTCTTTACTCCATTCAAGATGACTCCAAAATGAAATGGATATTCGTATGAATAATAGAATTCGCCCAGTGGTAGAAATTTTACCACTGTGGAGACCGGGCTTATAAATATTTAAAAAACACACAGCATTACATCTCTGCACGCCCTTCCCAACAAAAACAAAAAAATTAGGCGAACGTGTGGTGTTTAAGGCAAACTACTAGTATATTCTTCTTATATATAAAAATGACTTGGATATTATGTTTGTGCGTTTATATCTCGAGTTTGGCAGTACCGAATTTTATGATTCTTTTTTTGTCGGAAAGGTATTCTTCTGTAGCAAGTTTGTATTTAAGAAAAAAAAAAACATTCCAACGAAAAAATCATCAAAATCGGAATTTGCAAAACTGGAGAAAAGGATCAGCTCCGTTTAGCCAAAGAAGTGAGTGAACAGAGAAAAAACATCGTTTCTCCGTTTCTACCATTCACACTCCATTCGAGTGGATGTTTGCACTCATTGGTATAGTCAGCATCTCTGCTATGGGCGTATTCAGGGTTGCCATAGTTGGCGCTTTGTCATATTTTTGGTTATCTTTTTTCAAAAAGCGATTGTTATTCAAAAATAAGCGCCCAGCACAATTTTGGGCTACATATCGTTTAACAAATATTTGTGTTAATTTCGTTCGTTTTATTCCTTCAAAAAACTAAAAAAAAATATTATATATTTTTTCGGCACTTTTAAATCTTGGCAGCACTGCAAGAGTGATAGCCGAAAATATGAAAAAGCGAAAAATTGCAGAAAAAAGAAGTCAAATAAAAAAAGCGGCGCGCATAAGTGATACGGGCAAATAAAAAAATTACCAAAATTTTTCACGATTTTTTGGGCTTCTTTCTGATCAACGATTTTGGGCTAAATTTTTAGAGTTCCTTAGCCAAATGGAAAAAAACGGAACCCTTATAGATTCGTCATGTCTGTCTCTCTGCCTGTCCGTCCGTATGTCACAGCCACTTTTTGAAACTTGGATTGGGATAAATAGCCACTGGAAGTTAGTGATAACTTATTCAGTATAGCATAATTAGGATTAATCATACGTTTTCTATCGAATAGATCCCGCAACATACATTTTAATTTGTTCTTATATTTAAGATTTATACGCTGAGTTGGAAAGACTTTCTCAAATGCGCGGTTAATCGAAAAATTCATCGGCAAGCGCATCGCAAACTTCTCTGAAAATCGATTCAAAAAAGACAATTTTATCGGATCGTTCCGAACTACCGGTTTAAACTTTATTTATGTAAAAGATGAAAAAAGAATAAAATGTGCGATATATTAAAAATGTTATTCTTTTTATTTATTTATTCTTTCTGCTCTCTTAAGTTTCAGCATTTCCCAAGCCGCGCGAATTGAAAACATTTCACGCCTCTTAACTAAACTGATTTTAGAGGGAAGAACAGTCATTTGAAAATGTGCCTACCGAAGCGGGTATGGGTTTGCTAGTAGTCTTCTATATATATAATTCTTTCGGGGTGTAACTCGACCTCTGACACCTTTGCAACCGCCACCATTGAGGTTTCTGCGCCAGCCAACTGAACTCTAAAGTCTAAACCAACGAATAGTACTATAGTCTCCCTCTCTCATCGATAGTCTATCGATACTATCGATATTTCAAAAAAATTATCGGTACTATCGAAACGCATAAACTCAGTTTTGATACTATCGATAGTATCGATAATTTCATTCCGAAACTATGGATACTATCGAAATGTTAAACTATCGTTACGATAGCTCGATTGTTACACTTGATTTTACTCCTCATAAAATTTCCGTACCGGGCCCTACAACTAAAATCGTTTCTTAATTAGGTAAACTCCAACATATGTTTTGCTCCATGCAATATAATGCTATTGAAGTTCATTGCAAATTGTACCTTTATTTCTAAAAATTACGCTGAAAACAGGGTGATTTTGGCGCTTGAAATGATTTTTGGAGTCAACCCAAAATTTCACACAAAATGTGTCAAAACATACCGAAGAAGCAGCTTTTCCTTCATCCTTGTCAAAAAAAAGGATATTCGGAAAATAGCTGCTCTCCAATATCTGGTATTGACAATAGTTCTGCTATAGGAATCGATAAACAATGACCACAAAGAACATTCTTCGACAGAACGTAGTAGGTATCACACTTTGACAATACCATTTCGAGCTAATGGACAAAGTCACCCTGTTGCTTGGCTTCATTTATTTATTTATTTATTGATCACATTTCTTCAATCTTACATATTATTTAACAGAATTAACTATATTCTCCCAGGCCTCCCCTAGGAAGACCCAGGATGAGATGGTTAGATAAAGTTCGAAATCTCTCCTCGGTCCGTATAGGGATTGCCCCTGATGATATAGAGTCGGTGGCGGAAGATCGGGAGCTATGGAGGGCCCACTTAAGCATCCTATACCCGCGAACCTACTACTAAACCTACTTTCAACGTTAATTTCAATGAAACTCCCTGCAAGAGTACCTAGACCAAACAAATGAGCTGAGAAAAATCGTTCTAATTGCTGAAGCCACTCCACAGCTATACCTACGTACCTCATGGAAATGCCAATCAGCGTTTTAATCACATTTGCGCAAGAACTAACAATCCCATTCGCTCGATCAATCAATCCATTTGCTGAGCGTTTACTATACCTAATGCTGTTTCCTGCAAACATAATCAAAGCTTGTTTTACCCAGTGGTATAGGGTATCGCAATATCGCAATGCATTAACTCCGTCATTTTCTTTGCCATGTGCTTGACAGTCTGTCTGCCTTTGCATCGCTCAATGGTTTCATCGATGGCATTGCTAGATTCCAATTATTCGCTAGAATGCCTCTCACCCATACCGATGATACCCACCCATGTGTTTGTAATCGTCATTTTGTGCACACCAAGGCAAGGCAATCATTTGCATAACTTATCCTCCAAAAGGGATCCCACTCTCGATGTCTTTTGAATAGCCCCCGTAACAGAGATGCCGTTCACGGTATAGTATATATGTGTATGGAACAGCGCCAGAGTCGTCGGAGTCCCTTCGGATATCCTTCAGTGTGCACACACTTCATTAGTTTGTTTCATTAAGTTTTTGCCTTTCCTTTCCTTGTACTTTTGGGAAATTTCCATTCTTCGTCATCATCATCATTAACGATCAACTTAGGCAAAAGTGGGTAGGTACATATGCATAGAATGGGTCCGGCCATGTCCGAGGATTGGAAAAAGAATTTGGATAAACAGAAAACCAACTGCAAGAACAGGATATCGACATGATAATTAAAAAGTTTTCAATTGAATTCTTAAATAGACGAAAAATGGGCAAACAGAAAATTCTCAAAAAGGAAAGGACGGAGGATGAAAGTTTATTTTCCATTTCTCTGTAAATTACATTGAATACTTTTACCGAAGTTATCCGCTCATTGAAGATGAAAACGAGGACGAAGTAAACATATGAAAATTGTTTCCACTGAGGACAGGAGTTGTATTTTTCCCCCGTTCCTAAACAAAGGATATGCGATAATCAAATAACTGTTGGTTTGAACGCGACGGCACACGGAAGGCTGTTCTTCTATGTGGTAAAATGTTGCCACTTGAACATGACAGCAATTTGTCTGGCATTGGCGTATGTTCAGTGTCCTATTTCGATGGTTGAATATACATGTATATTTATCGCTCTGTAAGAAGAAACGAATTAAGGCTTTTGGGCGCGTGTGGTAATGTTGGTCTCGACTCCTCCAAAGTAAGTAGGCGAGTGCGATTCCTTGATGAACAGCTTTCTTTAATTCTTATAGAGTAGGTCTTACTCAGTTGAAGGTTGATTCAAGAAGAAAGTTAGAAAAAAAAAAAAGAGGTCAACCCTAAAATTATAATGCTAAAGGGCGAATTCATTACAGCGGCATCTTAATTTTCAGATAGGTATTAGTATCTGAATACTTAACGAACTTAGTTAATTAATGCTTCATTGAAAGTACAATTTCTGGCGCGAAGAAAGTGTGACCATTTCAATATTTGAAATCATGCTCAAAGAAGGTTTTTTTTTATAAAAAGTGCTAAAAATCATGGTAAATACTTTTTGAAATCAAAAAAAAAAAAAATAGCATTAAAAAGTGTGTGTTTCGAAAGTTGATTGTAACTGCAAACTTGCTGAATTCGTCGAATGGCTGTGTTCACTGTCAAATGAGAATTGGAATTAGCTTGTTCACATTGAGATTCGTCTGCTTTAAATTAATTTTATTTTATTACTCGCAGGTTACTTACTGTTACTGGTATAGGTATAAGAGTGAAATTTTAGCATGTAGCTCTTATAAATTACCAGTAAGGGTAATTGCTTTAAGATTTAATTTCTTGTTTCAGTATGAGAAGCAGATTAAAAAAAATGCACGTAGCAATAATTATCTATTATAATGTCCATCTGGCCTTACACGGTTAAAAATATGGGGGTGTTTTTTACTACCTCCGCAGTATTACAGGTCTATGCAACACAGGAAAAGTTAGTTTTCAATATTTCCAATTTATTAAATTTTTTTCTGTACCTAATATTTTTATATTTAAATTTAATAATTGTTTCATTAAAATGCTCTATTACTTAGATCCAGTATTTTTGTTCTACAATCTAACCCAGTCTATACTAATGTCATATTTGAATCAAGAACTTAATTGAATTAAGTTAAAGTTGACCTAAAATATAACATCTACTCTGATTACATTTTAATACGAATTTATTAAAACGATCAACTTCAGTACATTTGTATTTGATTTTAATATAGGATCTGAAATAAAGTGAATATATTGGTTAAGAATTTACAGTTAGTTTGAGCGTCCTACTCAATGGAGTGGATGATTCGGATAAAGTTTATTTAAAAGAAAAATGTTTTAAAAATATAAACAGGTAAGATTCATGCTTAAAAAGGGATATATTTACATTGATATCCCATACGAATATTATTCTTACAAGTAAGTAACTTTGATTTCAAAGTATTCTTGCTAGAAGTCATAATAATTGCTTTTTATTATTTTAGTTGTGAAGCGCAGAGATGTTCTTAGTAGATTTGCTATTAAAGATAAGGGCGGTCTAGAGATTTGAGTTCCTCAGAAATGTTTACATACCAAAAAGTAAGTAATTAACTGAATAATTAATAAGAAAATTCAGGCATTCATGAGTTCTCCTTCATTTAAAGGCTTGGAAAAAATATACCTACGTAAGGTGGCACAGCGGAACTCTATAGGATTATTTTACAAGGGGATAAAAGAGACCAGTAATTTCCTCCGCTTGACAATTTCCTATATGTATTGTTATATTTAAAAACAATAAAGATTTGTGTCAAAATAAATAATTGTTGGTGTTAAAATATATCCCATAGATATTTAAATCAAATCTAAAGAAGTATTAAAATGTAATAAGATTGTATTATGTTTTAATCTGCAGTTTATTTAATTCGAATACAAGTGTATTAAAATTCTTGTATTTTTTAATATAAATAAAGGTTTAATTGAAAAACGTCTGCATTGAAACTCAGTTCCATCTATATTAAAATTTAATATATCAGACATGTTTTGTAATAGCAGGCGTTATTGAAAATTAATAAATCTTTTATTAGTTGTTTCATTTTAATATATGCAAAATATTAAATTTTTATATTTTCTCGGCGTGGTCTGACATACGACCCTAAAAATATTAAATTTAACGCCAGAATTCTTAGCTGTGTATGATTCTATTTATTTTATTTTTATTTTTTTTTTTATTTATTTACTAAAGTCTACCATTTTTCAATTTACAGACTATATAATTCCATTGATTACGGCCAATACGGTTTTTTCGCTTCAAATAAAGAGGTTTATGTTTGTGAGCTCTTTTGTGCGTAGGTATATACAACTTTTACAGATTTCAAACGGACTTTTCCTTAGAAAACGTCCTTTAGGTACCTAACAATATTAATATGCGAGCAGTTGTGCTTTAGGTACAATCCTAGCTTCGATGAAGCTTCACCAGATGCTTACCCCTGATGCAAAACGCAAACTGAGGAGTCAATTTTGAGTTCGTCCCATAAAGCACACGCACTTTCAGGACGAAGAAAGAGTCGTCTTTATGGGATGTTGGTCCAGTATGGGTTAGAGAAACCGTACTGCTAGTAGGTTAGGTTCATTAAGAAGGTTATAACTATTGGTTTTAAAACGATGCACAGCGCCGGCAGTATAAGAACAGCTTACGAGTGTCTTTTATCTCCTTCACCATGCAAAAATTTCGTAGGCAATCTTGGCTTTATATAATTTCGTATCATATGCTGCAAGTGCAAGCGATGTCTTTTGGCAATGAAGCACTTACCTTGACGTGGTATTATATTGGAAACAAAATTTCCAAAGGCGGACATGATTTATCTGACCGATTTTAAAATCCAACCCGATCTCTAGTTTTATCTTCAATAGGTTGATGACACAGCTGTTGATAGTTGCGTTTCGCAATTCCATTCCCATGTTCGTACGTCCGCCAAAAAATAGATCGGTAGGTATAGCTTTCGACATCTTTCAATCTTTCAACGAGTCACCGAGTTGGATGGTATTTAAATAAACTTTCGTTCAGCATCAGCATACTTGAATGCTTCGATTTTGCCCACCGTGTATACAGTGCTATAGAACTCTGGCGGTCTGTGATTGAATATTGAAAGAGAAGGACACTAGTGCACCTATGCGAAGTACCAGAACACTTCATATTCTGAAGAACATTTGAAACCGGGAGGATCGCCATTAAGAGTTCCACATCCCGGATGCGAAAAATGCAGCATGCTTCAGTGTAAATAAACTGCTAGAAGTGGAACCAAAAAATGAAACCAAGTTTAAAGCAAACATACCATGGGGACTGACGGGGCTGAGGCGCACCATTCAAAGAACGATGCCGGTAAATTGATTCGTTGTGTCGTGTTGTGTATTCCGTCCGTGGTATATACCACAGATTTCCACCGCCTTTACCACCATTTCCATTGAGGAATGTTCTTTTTGTATACTCCTTTGTTTGCAGCGGGACTGTTGATTGGCATTGTGCATGCGAGATACATTGCCAAAGCGCAACAGCAGGGCGAATATACGTATATGCAGAGCACGACTGCTGCAGTTTGGTCTTTGGTGTCCTGGTAGACGGGGACCATTCAAATGAAATGACGGGCACATGATGTTTCATGTGAGATGTTGACATACAATCCGTGTGCAGCTGGCATATTCTATGGGGTGGGAGTTTACGTCATAGAGCATATGGAGCTAAAGCTATTGCCAGCAAACAGCTGATGCCTTTATGAAGTACTTCAAGTATACGGAAGCCATGAAGCTATCAGAATCAACGGTGTTGTGTTCTGGGAGGAATATTCGCATTGGTTATGTTCCGTGCGGATGATTTTTCGTGCAAATTTGGTATCAACATTGTAGACGTCGTTGTTTCGGTCGGTAGCTGATGGAGTACCTTACAAGCCAAGAAAATTATGAATGAATAGCTATTGAGACCAAAATGTGCTCATATGGCTCTATGCAGTCCCTCCAATTTTAGGAAAAAATTAAAATCTACTCCGCTGCTCCGCTTTACTAGTAATCTACTGCGAACTTACGATTTCCCGTATTTTTTACCTTCATCGGAAATTGAACTCATCTCATTATAAGCTCGCAATAACAACTGGCAGCGCAGCACTCGAAAAATCATTTTCAATCTAGTAGTCTTTTATCGTTTTCCATTGAGATTTTCAGATTTTGCTCCGGTGTCCGATTTCATATTTTTCATGCCCAATAGCCCAATGGTACATAAAACGAGATATTTCTTTCTTTACGTGTTTTTAAAGTCAGCTTCTCTGAAATTGTAATTTGTGTTTATAAAAATCCATTCAATTTATGTTGATATTCATTGCAGCAGTGAAATGTAAATTTTTCTCTATTTTTCACAGACTTGTTGTCTAAAATCGTACCTATATAATAATTTGACAACTGACAACTGTTTTGGTTTAAGTAAGTGTAAGTAGGTGTAAATCTCTCTTAGTAATCGACATTCGCAAAACTGCTCTGAATCTGAAAACAAAATACCTTTATCTGTACTAATGGACAGGCACAATCAGCTTCGAATAAAATTGAGTATACCACCTCTTTTTCACTTTCCAGACTGAGTCAGTGTTCATAAATATATCGTGGGATTTATGCCTTTTTGTGGGAGTTTCGATGTCCGAAATGTCTTCCGTATAAACGGGAGGAGCAACAAAATCGTGGGAATTTCTAATGAATCTAACAAAAACATTCAAAAATACAATTTTTTGCTGAAATTTCATCAAAACACCTACACTTTACCATGATTATCAATACACTGAATTGTTCTTAAAAAACACACCATGTAAATTGTATTTTAACAAAATTGTCTAGTACCAAAAAATACTCTTAGTATAATGTACAAAATAAACAATAAACAAAGTGCGATTTTTATACTAAAGGTTAATTTAAATTGACCTTCTTACCGTGTAATGCAAATTTTGCAAATGATATATAGTAAGTAATAATTATATTAATGTAGGAATGACACGAAAAATGCATTACGAACGATGAAATGAAAGATTTGTGATCTATTTGAATTTTATTACTTTGAATTGTGCAATTTAAATTTAATTTATTCTTATGTTCTTGATATTTCTTAATAAATATAAAAATAATGGAAAAAAAATAAGGACATTGTTTAACGTACAAAAGATATTGTCATATTGTTTATTAATTGTTTAGTACGGTTGTTTTTTGTTTTTCGTTTGTTTAAAAAACATAACCGATGTAAAATGTAAGAACCAATCCAACAATATTTTAAAAAAGAACATGGTGTGAAATAGAATTTGTTTTTCAGCCCTTAAATAAAGACTAAAACATCCCCCTGAGGAAGTTGGAAAAACCCAACGAAACGTAGGGAAAAGAATGAAATAGTTTATTTATTTTGATTCGGAAACTACTGATCAGTAAGCTCATTAAAACAAAAATATAAATAAGGACATATTTAAACTCCAACAAGAGTAGTGACACTTTTTTCATAATTACAAAAATCTACTCCGCAAAATTGGGATTTACTCCACTTTTTCGAAAAATCTACTGCATAAATGGACTGTTAAAGACCGAACCCTGTGACGTTATAATATTCGGGTTCACCGAGATATGTATGTAAATGTAATAGAAAAAACTATTAAGGCAATAGCAGAAGGCTTTTAAGGAGTTGGAACACTCATCATAACAAAATAATTATAACACCCTGGCTCCATGCCCTACAGCTAGCGTTTCAGTTTGGAAATGAGTTGAAGCTACCATTTTGTAAAGCGTTTAATTTAAACTGCTGAATTGAGAAGTCTGAAGCTAATTGTTTTTGGATCCTGTAGCCTGTTTGAAAAACTTCCTAATTTAATGTATTTAGAATGTTTTTTTTAATTTCCTTTTAAAAATGTAACAAATTCGGTTCCACCCAGTTTATGGTGAAATCAAATTTGAAACTTTTCTACCAATTTTTGTGGAAATGTATATTTGTTTAACGACCCGAACGGAGACCTGTAGAGACGAACAAGGAAACCTTGTAGTAGAGTCACAGTCGGTGCTGAGGACATGGAAAAACCATTTCTGCAGACTGTTAAACGGCGAAGACGACACAAATTCCGCTGTTAGGCAGAACGAACCATTCAACCTGGACGATGACAGCCAAGATTTCCGTCCACCTGACCAAAATGAAGTGAGGATAGCAATATCTAAGCTTAAGTCCAACAAGGCTGCTGGTCCAGACGGCTTACCTGCCGAGCTCTTCAAGGCAGCCGGAGATGACTTGGTAGAGTGCATACACCAACTCGTCTTCAAAATTTGGTTAGAGGAAAGTATGCCTGATGAATGGAACCTCAGCATCGTTTGCCCGATCCACAAGAAAGGAGACTCTCTAAACTGCGCCAACTATAGAGGCATCAGTCTCCTTAACACTGCGTTTAAGATCATGTCTGCTGTACTGTGTGAACGCCTGATACCTTTCGTCAACGATCTGATAGGTCTCTCTCTGAGTACCGGTTTTAGGCCCGGTAAGTCCACGACCGATCCAATATTCACACTACAGCAGATCCTGGAGAAAACCCAAGAAGTCCAGAATGATACTCACCATCTTTTTATCGATTTTAAGGCCGCATATGACAGCATTTATAGAGACGAGCTATACAGAGCCATGTCTAGTTTTGGCATCCCTGCCAAACTTGTCAGATTGTGCAGAATGACGATGGAGAACGCTTGCTGCTCCGTAAAGGTCGGAAACAATCTCACCGAGACCTTTGATGTCAAAAAAGGATTTAGACAAGGTGATGCGCTGTCATGTGACTTCTTCAACATCATTCTTGAGAAGATTGTGCGAAACTCACAAGCCAGCACCAGAGGCACAATTTTCTATAAGTCTGTGCAACTGCTTGCATACGCTGACGACATTTACATTGTTGGTACAACACAGCGAGCTGTCACTGGTGCGTTTGCAAGTATTAGTACAGAAGCGGCAAAAATGGGTTTAGTGGTGAATGAGGGTAAAACAAAACATATGCTGTCAACAAGAAGGGACACACGACATCGACGAATCGGACAGAACGTCACGATAGACAGCTATAACTTTGAGGTAGTTAGGGACTTTGTCTACCTCGGCTCCGCTATAAACTCTGATAACGACATCACATCAGAAATCAAACGAAGAATCACACTTGCCAACCGCTGTTTCTTTGGCCTAAGACGGCAACTGATAAGTAAGGCCTTGTCAAGAAGCACTAAGGAGATTCTATATAAGACTCTCATCATCCCTGTCCTGCTCTATGGTGCAGAAGCATGGACCCTAGCAAAAACGGATGAGGATCTTCTTGGTCGCTTCGAACGCAAAATTCTTCGAGTGATTTTTGGTCCCGTTTGCGTTGACGGGATTTGGAGGAGAAGATTTAACAGCGAACTCTACGAGCTGTACAGCGACATCGACCTGGTCAGGAAAGTACGCATTAGTCGTCTAAGATGGTTAGGACATGTAGAGCGAATGGACACCAACGCTCCGGCCCGGAGAGTCTTCGATTCCAACCCGGAGGGACAACGCAGTAGAGGAAGACCTCGCCTTAGGTGGCGCGCGCAAGTGGAAGGTGACCTCAACCAACTTGGAGTGCGCAACTGGAGGCAGTTAGCCAAAGATCGCGCTAACTGGAGGGGCGTATTGGTTGAGGCCCTGGTTCACCCCGGATTGTAGCGCCACCTAAAGTAAGTATAGTAAGTAAATCTGAACGTAAATTACTTAACTTTCTTGATTAGGTAGCAAGAGGAAGATTATCTAATAATAGAATTATGTAGTACAAAATTGCGAATTTGAGATTTTAATCAATTCTGTCCGTCGATTTGGTGTTTGTTTGCGACGGAATGCTTCTGATGTTTATCAACAGATACGTGCGCATGATGCTGAGGCGCTTCCTGTTGCACGACTGGTTTTGCAAAAGCGCCTGCTCAGATTTTACCTGTCAATTAATCCTCTTAGGCTGCAATTATAACAACCATCTGATTTTGGTACCAGGCTCTATAAGACTAACCTTCCATTCCACGCAATCATCGCGTTCTGTTGTCAAATTAAATCAGCATCAGCATTAAATCGAAAAATGTCCCATCAAACCAGAATCCCAACGATTTAATCCGAGAGGATTATTCAAAACTCAACTGCTAATACATTTCAACAGACAATACGATTTAATGCGAATGGGATTGTCGATGTCGCCCCCGCTGTTGTTTATTAATCCGATGTCAATATTCATTTACACCCTTTTGAGATGATGTAATGTCTAGACGAACTGATTGTTATTTTAAGGGACTCGCTTTTTATAGACATCCCCTTCACAAAAGCGCGGGGTTATTATTTCTGGAAACCAAATCCTAGTACTCCTCAAGGGTTTCATTCAATCTGCTTAAATGGAAACTACTCTCTTCGAATGAGTGTGCCGTGTGTGTAATTAAATATACCAAACGCGACCTTGTAATAATAAAATGTAAAAAGTAAAAAGGTGGAGGGCACATAGAGCATTGGTAGATGAAGGTCAGGACACATGTAAGGAAAAGTATTGAAATTAGTGTTTATCTACCAATAAATAAAATAACAAAGAATCATCTATATATATAAAAATAACTTGATAAATGTGTGTGTGACAGCCTACCGACTGCCACACACATCCGATTTTGATTTAGTTTTTTTTGTTGGTTAATAGACCATGCAGAGAAGGTTTATATATTGGTATGATAAATTTTTGAAAGAAGGCGCAACCGCCATTCCAATAAATTCATTTTTGTACACTTTGAAAAAAAGAAACTGGATAGAAATCGAGTAGTGACACTTCAAATACAAAAAAAAAATATTTTAAATTTTAAAAGCAATTGTTGTTGTCAATTATTTTAATTATTTTTCAACCAAATTGTTGTTGTCAACAATTTTGAATTTTTTTTTTTAAATATAGGTACCTAAAAGTAAAATTATGTTTACTATGATACATTAAGTAACTTTTTGAAATGAAGTAGATACTTTGATTACAAAAAAATGATTATGGCCGACGATATTTTGCATCGAATTCGTACTGTGACATCGGATAATGAACTGGAGATGTCAGATGGAATGCGCAACAAAGCTTTGATTTTGATCGAGGATATGTGTCTGCTCATGAGTGGCAATTTGTTGTGCAAATTGGGGATGCCACAGCCAAATCGGTCAATGCAAGATGCATTTAATCCAGAATTGGAGCGAGAAATGGACTTCGGTCGAATCTCATTGAGTCAAGCTGTTGAAACAAATGTGCCAATGTTGAATCAAGAATAAAAGACAGTGTACGATGAATTGATGCAAGCAGTCGATTACGAAAACTGCGGAACTGGAAATACATTCATGATTTCACTGATGTTGGCTACAATTCGTTCGAGATCTGAGATCGCCTTGGCCCTAGCCTCTTCTGGGATAGCGGCTACTTTTTTAGAAGGCGGTCGAACAGCTTATCCTGAATTGAAACTGCCATTGAATCTGCAAGTGGAAGAAGAACCTACATGCAACATTTCAAAGAACTCTGCGATGGCGAAAGTACTGCAGCAATGTAAAATTATTATATGGGATATGGGAGATATTATATGGGCCCTGAATCGTTTACGTAATGACATTTCGGTGGAGCAATGATCACCGGCCTGATTGAGTTTCCACAAAATTTTTGCAACCTTACGACGACACCGGAAGAACTAATCATGAATGTTTTCCCGAATATCGCTAAGAATAATATTGACCATGATTGGCTGAGTGTAAGAGAAGAGTGATTTTGGCTGCGAAAAACAAGAACGTCGAACATTTGAATTTCGCCATTTAAAACCAAATCGCTGGCGAGTTGCATTCGTACAAATCAGTCGACTCCGTGATGGATGAAAACGAAGCCACCAACTATCCCACGGAATTTTTAAATTCTTTGGATGTTTCGGGCTTGCCTCCACACAATTTGAAACTAAAAATCGTCTCAGTAATAATTTTGTTGCGCAACCTAAATGAACCAAAACTTTGTAGCGGTACGCGTTTGATTGTGAAGAATTTAATATCAAATATAATTCAAGCAACGATTTTTATTGGAAAATTCATTGTTATTTCGCGGATTCCACTTATTCAGAACGATTTGCCTTTCGTATTTTAGCGTCTTCAATTTCCCGTACGTCTCGCTTTTGCTATGACAATTAATAAGTCGCAAGGACAATCGCTGGATGCGTGTGGCATAAATCTTGAATTTCACGTGTCGGCAAAGCTCTCGCTTTGTACGTGTACACACCCGATAATAGAAATAGAAAAAAAAATTTTGTGTACCATAAAGCATTTCTGTGAAAAAGCGGTAGGTTGCCGATAAGTATTTGATTTTATTTATTTATTTAATTGTAATATACCTTTTGAATAAAAAAATTGAATTGACCGAATTACATGAAACAGAATGAAGCGAAAGCTCGGAATTATTAATTTCATTACATACATTAATGAATTTGGGCGGAACGAAGTTCGCCGGGTCAGCTAGTTAATAATAAACATTTACAGTCTGCGTGATTTTCTAAGCGATTTTCTTTCACTACTCGGGGTTTGTTTGTTTAAATCTAAAATCTTCGCGTGTCAGTATTTCACTGTCTGCGTTACACAATTTATCTCGTAACAAAGAACAAGCGTAGTCCAATCAACCAACCACTCATTATCACTTGCGCCCCCATTCCATTATTAACTTCACGCCATCGCAAACAAGCGTTAGCTCATAAATGCCACTTCAAAATATCCAATGGATTATCTCAAGCAGATGCCTGCAATGCCACGTATCAAAATACTGGTGCGTTATTATGTCCCCCCGCTTTTCGTAATATTGCGGTAATATCTCAGAGTGACCCTGTATCCGAATTGCCGTTCAAACTGATTAATAGATCATTGCACTGCATCACTTCGTCGCAGGACATCATCCATCGTGATGCAGTTAGTTGGGTAAATATTTAACTAAGGCACATCATCATCGCATTTAGGCCAAATGCCACGGCAACCTGATGGACACAGTCACTGGTGCATTACGCTGCTAATACGATACTCCAAATGGAATTCAATAATCATCAAGGATCTCGATATACATATACAGTGCTTGACGCCAAATATGCAGCTGAGCGGAGGTCATCAGATAAATATCTCTCTGTGTGTATCTATCGTTGTCGCTGTGTGTAATAGATACATTATAATTATTGAATGCACATCTCTGTTGGTTAAATAAGCGGACATCTTTATTACACTACTGCGGGTATTAAGCTAAAGTGACCGGCATGGCGCTTGAATCACTTCGAATAATTGCCGCCTATTGTTTGATGCATTCGATGGATAAGTGTGATGTAATCATCTGAAGAAACCCATTTAAATACAATTTAGTCAAGAGCCACTGTGTAAATTCGAGGGCCAAAATAATTGACAGAAATTATTCTATCAGCTTGCGTACCTAGTATTTATGACAGGTGGTATACAAAATAACGTCTGCAGTGTTTGTCGAGATATTTTTTTATTGTTTTATTGCCCTTGGTGGTGTTGGAAGGAAAATGATGGCGATTTCGTTGTCAATTTGGGCAAACGATTGAAAAGAATACAAAATAGTATCCCCTTTTGTCGTTATACTTTTCTTTTTCTTTTTCTTTTTTTTGTGACAAGTCGGAGCATGTCATTTACCTTCGTATGGTAAGTGAATCGTATAGGAAAAAAAGGTCTAAGTAACATAGCGCTAAGAAGAATATGTGATCACCAAATATGGTGGGTTGACATTGGACCTACATTCGAGCCTAATGAGCACAATGCACATATAATCAAAAGGTCTGAAAATGTTATCAAGGGGATATGTTGTCAGTTGTGACCTGTCATGGAGCTTGCTTAGAGTCTTGAGACTCCAGAAACTGTACATATTTTATTAGAACTCCTTAACGCGTATTTATCCATCAGAAGGAGAAGGATTACAGGAAATGGATGCAGAAGATGCAAAGACGCTTCTCGAAACAAGGACATCGGGGAATGTGTATCGAGCCAGAAGAAGAAAGAAGACCTACGTTCTATGTATCAGTTCATCATCGAAGTTTGGAATGCAGAAAGTACGATATAAAATAATTGGCGCAACAGGTCCGGAGAGACCCTAGGCCTAGCTTCTCACAACCATTCGTTTTGTGTGAGTTTCTCATTTTTGGAACGAATGGAAGGGATCTACAATTTCATGCCGACTCCAAACGGCTAATTGAGAAGCTCTTTCAAGACATTTATACTCTCGGATGTTTGTCAGACGTTCGCGAGAGGTAGCGCAGCGGAAAAAAACCCTAAGTCGGAATTGGGTTTTTGCGGGATTCGAACCTGGGACCCCCGCATAGCAGTCCAACACACTAACCACTAAGCTACTGCGACTACCGAAAGTACGATATAATCTCAAAAAAATTGGACTTTCCGACGATGACTCCTGTCGACTCTGCGGAGAAGAGGAGAAGACAACGGAACACATACTCTGCGAATGCCCTGCTGTGGCAAGGGGCAGAGCAATCCATATGCAAGGGCGCTTTTACCTGCAGATATTGGAAACATGGAACCAAGAAGGGTACTGAGGTTTATAAAGAGTCTCAACAGCTCCCAGGGTTAAATAATAAAGGCCAACACAATAGATCTCTTCTGGTCGCAGTGTACATGGCCTATCACCTACAATACAATCTCGGAAACTTTGGCCAGTATATGACAGAGGCCGAACCATTTAGCTTCTACAGGTTTGACAGGTCATCGCTGTCTAAGCTGGTAGGGGCTCTAGCGGATCATAACTTCCTAAGAAACACGATTAAACTAAATCTTAAAGATGAAGATATATGCAGAGGCTGCTCTATTCACTTGAGGAATAGAACCCTTGGAAGCCATATTACTTCCATGACTTACGAGAACTTTCTGTAGTTACACTTTCTGATCTTTACCGGTTTTTGAGGACATCAGGATGGCTCAACGGCGTCGGGTAAATACAAGAAGGAGAGACATGAGCTAACCATCTACAACACCAACGGTTGACCCCCAAAAACGGCCATCACAATGCGTCCACAAGGGCCTAAGTGTGGTTTACCCTGTTCTACCAACCCGTAAACCTAACCTTACCTCAGAAACATTGTTAAGCGAAGAATGTTAGGTTTTAAAAAAATTTTAAGCTAAAAATTCTTGCCTTAATTATTATTTTTGATAACAAGAACTCGTTTTGAAATTTTCAAAAATCAAGTCATTCAGGTTAGAGCCTAACATATTAGTTGTTACCGGCCTTGTCTCGCTCAAATTTCGTAGAGTACTTTATTTGGCAATGCGCATTAATATTCCAATTAAAAAAAGTTTAGCTTGACACGCCCCTCTTTCTATTGCTGCCTGAATGCTCTCAAAATTTCAAGATTAAAGCGAGATATAGTCGAGATATAGCGATTTAATTAATTGTGTTGTAATGACAGTGCCACGCCCCATTTTCCTATCCCGCCTTTTTTGTGGAAAATCCTTTATTCGTTTATTAAATGCCGAGAAATATATTTTTAAATGTTTTTGATGGGAAGTGCCACTCTCTTTGCAAGAGATGTACCTAAGCTATGTAGTTATATGCAGAAAAATAGATGTACGATGTGCGAATAAGGAACATTTATGAGAACATGTAACCTAGAACTTACTTTATGGGCTCTACCGTGGTGTCAAAACAGAATATTCTAATAGATATAGCCTATATAAGTCAGAACAGTCTTGGAAGGAGTTCAGTGAAAAATTAGACCGTGATCACAGATCTGCAAGCAAGGTGTTTTGGCCGACTATCCGCCGACTTGGACATGGAAGATGTAATATCATGGAAGGAGTTAAAACCAAAGATGGTACACGTCTTTCCGATGAGGAAGACATCTTGCGAAGATGGAGCGAGCACTTCTCCGAATTGCTTAATCCAGAACAGGGCACTAATGTTGACAGATCCATCGCTTTGAACATGGCGGGAAATAGTCCCACGGTAGAGGAAGTCACTTTTGCGTTTAAATCGCTAAAAGTTGGCAAATCTGCAGGAGTGGATGAAATCCTGCCAGAAATGCTCAAGACTCTTGGTGAAGAGTGAGTTAAATGGCTCTCTCATTAAAGTGGCCTGGGAAAGCGGTGAAACGCCCGGTGATTGGCAGACTGGAGTGATTTTGCCCCTTTTCAAAAAAGGAGATAAAAGGGATTGTTCCAATTATAGGGGCATATCACTTTTAAGTCTGCCCGGAAAAGTGTATGCCAAAGGTGTTGGAATCGCGTTGCAGAGCTGTGGTCGAGTCACGGCTGGGGGATGAGCAGTGTGGCTTTCGTCCGGGCAGAAGCACAACCGACTAGTAGTTCACTCTCAGAATGGTACTTGAGAAGGCCTGGGAGTGTGCTACACCTGTCTGCACCTGTTTTGTAGACTTGGAAAAGGCATACGACCGAGTCCCTCGAGTTAAACTCTGGATTGTACTGCAGGAGTATGGAATTGAGGGTTCACTTCTCAGAGCGATTCAATCTCTTTACAGAAACTGTACAAGTACAAGCTGCTTTCGGGTAACTGACTTCGTCAGCGGTGTGTTTTGTCTCCTCTCCTTTTCATTACTTATATGGACTGGATGTTACAGCGCAGCCTTGACGAAGAACGATTTCAATTGGGAGACCTAACAATAGGTCATCTGCTCTTCGCTGATGACTTGGTCATTATTGGGGCCTCCCAAACGGAACTTCAGCGCGAACTCGATAGGTTTGTAGCCGTATGTATCATGTTGAAGCTGGGATGAAGGTGAATGTGAACAAATCTGAAGTAATGGTGGTCTCCAGAAGTCCTGTTCAATACACTCTACATGTTAGTGGAGTCCCATTTAAGCAGGTGGAGAAGTTTAAGTATCTCGGGGTCTTATTCACGAGTGATGGAAGGAGCAATGCTGAGTTTTCCTGTAGAATTGGTCAGGCTGGATTAATTCTGACACAGCTAGGCCTTTCTGTTGTCAGGACGACCGAACTTGGTGTCAAAACTAAGTTGTCGGTCTTTAATTCGGTGTTCGTATCTACTCTTACCTATATGGTCATGAAATTTGGGTAATGACCGAAAGAATAAGATCGCGAATACAAGCTGCCGAAATGAGATTCCTTCATTGTATTGCTGGCGTGACCCGCAGAGATCGTATAAGGAACACCAGAATACGTGAGGACGGAGCGGTCCATACTTCGTTGATTTGGTCACGTTAAACGCATGCTTCCAACTCGGATCCCAAGACGTGCAATGGAATCCGTGCCATCAGGTAGGCGTCCCCTAGGAAGACCCATGATGAGATGGTTAGATCAAGTCCGAAATCTCTCATCGGCCCGTATGGGGACTGCCCCTGATGATCTAGAGTCGGTGGCGGAAGATCGGGAGCTATGGAGGGTCCAATTAGGCATCCTACACCCGCGACCCTATTAATGGAAGAGTGGCCATTGAAAATGAATGAATGAATGAATGCAAGTATGCTTATCCAAATTAAAAGCCTTTTTTTGATAAAATCCTTTTCTATATCTACTTTTTGTATGTCTGATGGTAATTTAAAAAAAAAAAAAAATCGCCCTCAATATCGAGGCGTTTGTCCCGTCCTGGTCCTGCCAATTTATCTTTCCGCTGGCATACATTTTGCCTGCAGCGCTCTGAGTTAGATACACAACTGAACCGATTCAAGGGCCCTGCGATAATGAGGAAAGTACCCATCACAACAGCATTTAAATAAATTACAAAGTTCCTCCCCAAATGCCTGTTGTTTCGTTTGGTCGCGTTCAGTTCTACTCGAGGGCGAAACAATTTACATTCAAAGCAACGAAGGATATCATTTGGTTTTAATTTCGAAAAGCACAGCAGAAATGGTTGCCATCTTTCTTTAATTTTTCGTGTACACTTGTTTTGTCTGTAGCTGGTTTTGCTTTCCTTCATCACTAGGTAGCCATAGACTCGTGCCCACACCATTTTATTTTCGATTTCTAATTAAAAGTTGCGAAATTAAAAAAACAAGTTCGTCGTTGTTAATTTCTGCAAACATCCTCGAGAATACTCCTGCTGGTCACATTTCATATACCAATACCTTCACAGGGACAGTAGATAGCAATTAAAATTCCTCAGCCAAATTAGTATCTCATTTTGTGTGTGTTACTACGTTGATAATAACTTTCAATTTTTACTCCTTGGCAGGGTGAATTATCATCCTGGGACGTTTGGCTTGTTTTAATAAATAATAATTTATTCCTACACACCATACCATTCAGATGCGAAACGACTTAATATTTCCGAAAACTCCTAACGCAATAACCATAAACTATAAATATTTATATTGCCAGGATTACGATCTACGCAGTTACAGAAAGCCAGCACTCCAGCAGCTAGTGTTATGCAAAAGTTAAGGCAATAACAATAAATAATTTGAACGTGTTTTTGGTGCGCATATGTGCAACCGCAAACAATTATTCGATTTTAATCCTTTCGATGAGGTGCATTACCCACAAATTCTATATCGTATATCGTAATCGTACATATCCAGTCTTAATTATTGTCCTTATCCGAGAGTGGGACATCAAGGGGGTGCAATAAACTGCAATTGCAAGGCCACAGCCACAAGTGCGTTTATTATTCGACCAATTTCACTGTAATCGTGAGGACACTCCAAAGCGATATGTACATTGTTCAAGTGTACACCATAATAGTGGTCTCGGAAGAAGTTAAAAAAAAATGCAGGCAATGCCACAGCAGCTGTCGTCGTCATCATGCTCTTCCTCGTCGTCTGCACCATTGAAAATTTCGCAATTTCACTAACATCATCGTATGTATGTAACTCCTTGGACAAGCGGCCCTAGGCAACATCGCAGCAGTTTGATTAAGTTGATGATGATGATGATGGGGATCACAGTCGAGGGAATACAAGGAGAATCCATATTCCGGACAAAATATTCGCAGTAAATACAATCGTCTGCACAGTTTATTGTGAAAGAAAAAACATGACTCCGCTTGAGTTTTTTTCTTAAGCGTGAACATGACCATGACGTATGGGAGTGTGTTACAGCGCTTTGTACAAAAGATGAAGAATTGCATTGGCGGAAACCCCACGCCAACCAACACAGACGTGGCACGATGTACGAAAAGAAAAGCTAGAGAACAGGCGACATTTTGAAAGGGAAATTTATGCGCGCTGGGGTTTCGAAGAAACGCCTTGTCAGATGCAGGTTAGCGACGAATGGCTTTGTTGTCAAAACGGGACTGATGCCCATATTTATCGGGCTTTCATTCTATGCCCTTGCATTTCGTGAACACATCACCTGAGATGACAGAATAAGTGATAGGAACAAGAGTGCTTTCTAAATCGTCACAGGAGCAGAGAATATATTTTTAACCACAAGACGAATGTTTTTAAACCGTGCGCACTGAATCACATCTGCGGAAGGAAACTTCCCTTAAATGACAATAAGGGGTTAGCAAAACTGTTTTTGCGTAATTTTTAAAGTGAACTTTGAAGTGCCACTGTATAGACGGGTAAGCTAATCGGAGTCGTAGGAAATGTGTAAATTTGATTCGACTGCTGGCTGGGGTATGGTATGACTCGCGTGAAAAAGCAGCAGAGCCTATTCACCTCGATTGTATCCACCCATAATCCTTATAAAGGGTGATTTTTTAAGAGGCTTAGAACTTTTTTAAAAAAAAAAACACAAAAAATTCGAAAAAATGAATGAAATATTTATTTGAATCGATAGTTTGAACCTTGCAATTTAATGTTTAAAGATAATTTCATGCAAATGTTGACCGCGGCTGGATGTTGGCTTCCAGTGCGTCAATCGAAGCGGGCTTGTCCCTATACACATTAGCCTTAACATACCCCCACAAAAAATAATCTAATGGTGTCAAATCGCACGATCTAGGCGGCCAATTGACCGGCCCGAAACGTGAAATTAACTGTTCACCAAACTCGCCTCGCAATTGCGCCATTGTTTCGCGTGCTGTGTGGCATGTGGCACCGTCTTGTTGAAACCACATATCATGCAAGTCAAGAACTTCCATTTCGGGCAAAAAAAAATTTGTTATCATCGCTCGGTAGCGTTCACCATTGACAGTAACGCTGCGATTCGCATCATCTTTGAAGAAATATGGCCCAATAATGCCGCCGGCCCATAAACCGCACCAAACAGTGGCTTTTTCGGGATGCATTGGTAGCTGTTGCAATGCTTCTGGCTGATCTTCACTCCAAATGCGGCAATTTTGCTTATTTACGTACCCATTCAACCAAAAATGAGCCTCATCGCTGAACACAATTTTTCGATAAAAAAGCGGATCCTCGGCCAGCTTTCCAAGAGCCCATTCACCAAAAATTCGGCGTTGTGGTAGGTCGGCTGGCCTTAGTTCTTGCACAAGCTGTATCTTAAAAGGCTTTACGCACAAATCCTTCCGCAAAATTTTCCACGTAGTGCTGTAACAAAGGCCTAACTGCTGGGAACGGCGCCGAATCGACATTTCGCGGTCTTCTGTCACACTAGCTGATACGGCCGCAATATTTTCTTCACTATTTTCTTCACTACGCACGTAAACGTGTTGGTGGTTTAATGTCCAACAAAGTAAATTTGGTGCGAAATTTGGTCACAATCTTCCGAATAGACTGCTCAGAAGGTCGAGAATGCCGATCATAAAATGGAAGCAGCGCGCGATGAACATTTCGAACCGAGCACGAATTTTGATAGTAAAATTCAATAATTTGCAAGCGTTGTTCATTTGTAAGACGATCCATGGTTAAATTGCAAACCAAACTGAAGCTGTTTGACAGTGACACAAGGTACTAAACACACGTCAGCTGTCAAAACCAGTGTTGCCAAAACCAAACCAGCTAAAAAATCACCCTTGTTTGTGTGCCTTTTCTTTGCCACAAGAGGGACTTACTTAAGTTTAAATATCACTTCTATTGATAAAATCCTTTCATCCTTACTATAATAAAACTGTAGCTTTTTTTCCGGCTGTAATCTGTGAGACAGGAATAGATTCAAAAAGTACTGCACGAATTTGATTTCGGTTTACACAGTTGCATAGAAAATTGTTCAGATTTGAACATAGGATATGTTTTACCATTATTCGCTGTCCGGAAGTGGAAATCTAAGCTGATATCTAAGAAAAGTTGTAATTCTCGGATGCCTTCTAGCTCCTAGCTTCGGAATCACTCATCCAAATGAAATGGGATTTTTTTTTAATACAAAGTTCAATAATGTACAAAGATTTTAAGATATAAATCATCTTTGTACGTTATCCTGAAGTCGAACAATAAGCAATAAACTATAAATTTAATACAATTGAAAAAATCAAAATGTTCGATTGAAGCTAGATCGTTGGATTTTTCCAGCGTTGAGTGGAGGAAATTTTGTGTGTGTGTGCGGCAAAACCTGTTTCTCTCTCTATACATTTTCTGCCGTGTGCTTCTCTTTTTTTATGCAACTTTTGGGTTTTGTGTTGTTTTTTTTTTTTTTTGCTCACGTTCTTAAATTATTAGTGAATAATGACAATGAGTAGTAAAGTAGTAGTAGTATTTATTTATTTAGTAAAGATTACTATTACAATAATTCATATATGAACTTATAAAAAAATTTGCAGATTATCTGTGCTTGCATTTACATTCTTAAGGACAAAGAAAAGTAACAATTCTGATTAAGGTACTGTATCTCTTATATGTGCTACTAATAAATGCTTAAAGCGTGCAAAGACAGTTTCGTTTTTTACGTCTATAGGCAATTCATTAAAAAGTTTTAATCCTCGATAAAATATCATATTTTGAGTTCGCGAATCTCTATATAGTTCTAATCTAAAATGACAATTATTTCTTAAACTATAGGGCTGAACATCTTGCGTGTATATTAAATTTGATGACAAATATTTAGGAACCATATTATACTTCATTTTATATACAAAAACTATGACGTTATATATTATACGCTGTTTAATATTTAACCACTGCAAACAAGACAGCATCCATTCGATTGGTGTATATATACTGCATTTAAGTATGGTGCGCATAGCTTTATTCTGGAGTATTTGAAGTTTATTAATATTTTCGTTATTTCCCATGAATAATACAGTTGAACAAAATTCGAAATGTGGTTTTATAATCGTGTTATAAATTTTTACCGCACACAAAGTTGAAATGTTTTTCCTTATTCTCCTAAGAAAAGCGATTTTTTTAGAGATTTTATTGGTAATATATTTCATATGGTTGTTAAATGTCAATTTATTGTCCAGCACTACGCCGAGGTATTTTATTTCGTATAACTGTTCGATTAATACATCATCCATTCTCAAGTCCACAACCGAATCACTATTTATCACCATGCATTTCGTTTTGTTTATGTTAATTTTCAGTTTATTTACTTGCAGCCATTTAAACAAATTGTCGAGATCACATTGAATATCACGTTTTAGAACATTTAAGTCACTACCACTAATAAATAATAGAGCATCGTCGGCAAACAAAGAGACTTTACTTTTATGGACAGCAGCACAAATATCATTTATATACAATAAGAACAGAAGGGGACCAATTATTGTTCCTTGCGGTACACCAAACTTTGTACATTTAACACTAGATATTGCACTTTTTACAATTGTTCGTTGAGTTCGACCATTTAAGTATGATTTAAACCAATTAAGTTCAGTTCCCCTAATACCATATTTGAACAATTTTTCCAATAAAATACTTCTGTCGATTGTTTCGAAGGCTCTTTGGAAATCAAGAAAAACTGCTATTATTATATTTTTATCGTGTCGGAGTTGTTTTAATGTCATTATAAGCCAGTTAAGGGACGTTTCACAAGAATGTTTATGACGGAAACCGGACTGATTTTCAATTAAAAGTTCATTGTCACATACATATTTATAGAACTGTTCATACGCACATTTTTCAACAACTTTTTCTAAAATTGGCAACATATTTATTGGTCTAAACTTATCACAGATTTTAGCTTTGCTTTCTTTTGGTATTGGTACAATGATTGATTCTTTTAAATTATTCGGGAATTCTCCCATATCAAATGATTTGTTTATTATTCTAACAATAATTGGACCGATAATGTCGAAACACTCAATAAATATTTTTACATTTAGGCGGAACGCACTTTTCTTATTCATCTTTTTACATATGGACATTAACTGGGCACAGGTTATTGCACTAAATGAGAAAGTCGACTGACATTCCAAAACATTATCACAAACAGCTCCATGATTACTAGACGAAATAGAGTTACTTATAGCATTGACACTTTCTATAAAATATGAATTAAACTTATTAGCAATAATCAGACTATCGTTCTCCAAAGTACCTTCAAACTGTACTTCATTAATATCTTGTTTTCTTTCATTTAAAACGAGAGATTTTAGCGTTCTCCACATAGATTTTTGACTATCACACGAATTTATTTTATAACATATGTATCTTTTTTTGGCAATCTGTAATTTATTTTTATATATATTGCGAGCTAATCTGTAAGCCGTCCAATCCGTCGGTATATTTAACAAACTCGCACGTTGGTAACATTGTATTTTTCTCTGTTTAAGATTAATTAAATCTTGGGTGAACCATTTATTACTACAGTTAAACACTTTTTTCGTAACGGTCATTTGTTCAACACACAATTTTAGATTTTCCTCTAAGGCAATTGAAAGTTCATGAAGATCACTGATGTTGTTCATCCACGAACATCTTCTAGAGATTGATGCTCGAAATTCGTTAGTTCTATATTTAAATACTTTTGTAAATATTTGCTTCTTTTCTCCTTGTTTTCTGGGCACATCAACTTTCACCACGATGGATTCATGATCACTTATTTTAAAGTCCGGATTTATATCCGCCCAAACATTTTTTTCAAAAGGAGTTATTACGAAGTCCACTAATGTTTTAGATGATTCAGTTATACGTGTATGTTTGGATATTATTTGCTTGCAGTTGTTTAATCTAAGTATGTCATTGAATGCTTTTGTATAAGTATAATCACTATTAAGTAGATTTATGTTGAAATCACCCACGATAACGGCATTATAACTACTTTGCAATGTTATTTCTATCCATTTCGAAAACAGAGTACAAAAGTCGCGCTCTGAGCTGCTAGGAGATCTATAACACACTGCAATTGTTTCACTAAAGTCTTTCGTAAAAAGCTCGACACATAAGAACCATGCTCGCATTTCTACCTGGTCACTACATATAATTCTATATTGAAAATTATTTTTTATATATAGGATAACACCACCTGTATGGCAGCTAGTGCTATCACACCGAATCTCCAAATAATTTGGTAGACTTATTTCGGAGTCTTCAATTTTATTTATCAGATGGGTTTCAGAGAAGGCAAGGACATCAAATTCGTTATTGTTCACCAAACACTCGATTTCATTAAAGTTATTTACAAGGCCTTGTACATTCAAACACAAATATGAAACTTGATTTAGTTGCTAATATTGAATTTTTTCTGTTAGTATCTTGAGTTTGCGCAGATATACCGGGCAGCGCTTATCGTTGGTTTCATGACAGCAGTCAACATTTAATCCAAGAGACAAATTCATTTTCACGCAGTTGGCACAATTAGTTTCATCACATTTACAGTCCTTTATGGAGTGTTCCCCACCACATTTTCTACATGCAATTTTATTTTTACACACACTTGCTTTGTGGTTATATCCCTGACAATTGAAACATCTCTTCACATATATATATTCCTTAGAAAAACATTTTACCCAACCAATTTTTATATTTTCAAGGTTCATAATTTTTTCAAAACTGCTGCTATCCACTTCCAAGATAACACTTAAGTTTCTCCATTTGCTATTTGTTCTAAATGAATTCACTAGTTTTAAGTCACATTTCGCAAGCTCAGGATTTTGTTTTTTTATTTTATTGATCACTTCATCCACTGGTTCATCGTTTTCTAATTTCATGATACACACTCTAGGTTTTATCGTAGACGGAACAATTACTTCATAATCATCTTTTAACTTCTTCTCAATTTCACTTTTTAATTTTTCCGAAGATTCCTTATCCCCGCATTTGAAGGCAACTCCGCCCCTGTTCTTATTAACAACATTGTTTATATTCATGTTGGTGGGATCTATATTCATTTTAATTTGTTTACGTGTTTCTTCTACTTCTTGTTTCTTTTTCGGGTAGACAATTACTGAAGTCTCGTTCCTTTTGAGTACATCAGAGTAAAGTCTATCTCCCTTGCTCTTTCCGGCCTTTTCAAGTTCGCTAGTAATGTTATTGTTTTTTTTTACTTCATGTGTTAGATCATTTATTGATTTTGACATATGCTTAACACTTTCTTTTAATTGTAAGTCTTTCTCTTTCCCACCCAAGTTCTTGGCTATTTCATTTTTTAGTTCATTTACGGTAGCAAAAACAGATTTGACCCCCTCTTTCACTTCATTACCGTCACCATCATCTTTTTCACTCAATTTGGATATTTCTTTGTTGATATTTTCTTGCATCTCTGCAAACATTTTTTGATTCTTATTCAATAATTCCACAATAAGTTCATATTTCGATTGATTCGCTCTAAATATTGAATCATACTGCTTTAGGATTTGCTTAGATATTACAACGCATTCCTTACAGTGGTAACAGAGATTATTGTTTTTTCTAAGAAGAGACACATCGTATTCCGTCAACTGTCCCTCGCAGCAAGCTCTGTGAAAAACTTTTTTGCAAAAACCACCACAAGGGACTAGTTGCATGTCGCCACGACTAAAACCTCGGTCACACTTCCCGCAAAATTCATCCATCGTAAACTAATTATCTCTTTACAGAGAATAAAAAGATAAATTCCGCGTATTTTTTTTACTTTTCTTATTCGCTTTAAAATTTTCACGTCCGTTGCACTTGAGTCGGTTAAGTCACAATGATTCTGTAAAGCGAATGTGGTGCATGGATTGAGGGAGATAGCTATGTAATTGAGATTGAGGGAGTCACACTCAGTTGTTAATTGTGATTGTGATTTTTAAAATGCGCTATAGTGATTCTGATCTTATTAGTGACTAGCTGACCCGTGCTCGCCTTGCTTCGCCAGAGTTCCACTTCTAAAATTTAAAACAAAATAATTAGGGCTATACGAAAAGTAGCTTACCCGAAAAAAGAGAAAAAAAAACTGCCAGTAAAACAATCC